>JAQISU010000152.1:4775000-4777500 GCA_029339505.1 Unio delphinus
AGTGCTAAGTGAGCATTATTTTGATTAGTAGAGGAAACTCAGAGTAATCACTAGACGGGAAAACATTAACCACAAATTAATTATCGGCCCATCTACACACACAATTCGGAATGTGCTACTCTCTAGCATTGTGTATGCAAATGTAACGATTTCATAAAAATGAGTTGGTGTCCCCTTTCTTTAGCCAGGAAAGTAACCAATAGAAACAGACCATAGTTAAACTAGATTGCATAATATAGAATTTCGAAAACATTAAGATTCTGACATTTACAAATGAAAAGTGGTTGTTTCAAGATAATAATCCTATTTATTTAAAGCAAATATAAATACAGTATGATTGTCCTTATGGTCGAAGACGAAACGCAATGTTTTTAATATAATAATCCTTAAATACCCTTAAAATTTTATTTTACACAAAGGTAAGAAAACAAATTAACTCCATCGAAAGTGGCTTAAATCTTTCGTAAGGTTTGATAATTTACACATCACTGTCCTTAAAGACTAAACTAAGCGATCGTTACCATACGTCTTTATTGGGCCAAGAGGAAAGAGATTCTTTTTTTATGGTTTAACGCCATTTTTCAGCACAATATAGGCTATACATGGCGGCCAGTATTAATGGTGGAGGAAGAAACCGGACAAACCCCGGAAAGAACCACCGACCCACGAGAAGCTACTGGCAAGCTTCCTCACATAACTACATTTGCCGAATCTTAGGCTCGAACACACGCAGACAGAGGTGAGATGGCTGTGGTCCGTAACGGACAGCGCTTTAGACGACTCGGGGCATTCAACCGAGTGAAGTATTTGAGCCGAAGGGTTCATTGTACATCAAGAGTGCTCCGATGATAGCTTGCACTTTTCTAAACCTTATATGACTGTTATGCGTTCAGGATTAATTGTAAAATCTAAAAATTATTTACGAATTACGTACTTAAATAAAAAAAGACACACAACTGTACATTGAACAAGAAACGACACTACCCAAAGCCAGGTACAGCTGCATTGATGTGCTTCACACCTGAAGACACACGTGAATGCATGCTTAAAATTTACTGGCGCGATCATGGAAGAGTTAATAAGCTTTGTGGGCGTGAACAGTTACTCCATATATACCCAACATGTTGGTATCAGAACAGACGTAAACTGCTTTCTAAAGATTAACATAAACTATATGCAAAGAATTATAATTAACGAAAAAATGCCCCGACATGGAGACTGTTCCATAACAGCTTGCGTTTGAAACTTGAGGATTTGTTCTGAAAGTAATGTATGTACACTTTACAGAACATTCAAATAATAAATACGTAATCAGACTATAAATGAGCATAGTGTGTAATTTGCATTTAATTATCGACTCTCCGTCTATACGATGAGTTTTATGACATAAATACGTTTCAGTTGTACTTCGTTCTATGGTGTGTCCCTATTAACTGTAACAGGTTAATCACTGAGAAGCATTCCCGTTTAACAATGGCCCATGTGCCACGCTTGTTCAGTTCAATTGGATAATTAATGGAGACCCTTGTCGATCCAAATATTTGTCAGATTTATACATCCTCAGCGTGTGAAGAGGCGAGCGTGTGCTCACACATCTCATTGATATCTAAAGTGGTTAGGATACTTGAATCATCCAAAATTCAGGTTCGCAAATGAAAACGAAGATCGATCAGTACAAAATCGAGAAGATATGGGTCTGCATTTTTAAAAACATATTTTCTTTTTCATAATAACATAGAGTTAATTATTTGTTCGCATTGTACCAATTCTGCAAACACTAAGATGTAAACACGGGCTAAGAAAGCCAATTAAGTCTCAGAGAAATCGACAAAATGGAAACGATAACTTTTCTCTTAAATTATCTTCAATTTCAAAAGTGTTGGTCTTGTAATGAAAGAAATTGCCACACAAATTGTCTATCAGCTTTGTTTTACTAAAGTTGCCTCACAATGATGTCTTTATGCACATTTTTACATAGCGTCATTGATATGACGTCTTTATGCACATTTTTACATAGCGTCATTGATATGACGTCTTTATGCACATTTTGACATAGCGTCATTGATATGACGTCTTTATGCACATTTTTACATAGCGTCATTGATATGACGTCTTTATGCACCTTTTACATAGCGTCATTGATATGACGTCTTTATGCACATTTTTACATAGCGTCATTGATATGACGTTTCATAAGCCCATTATATCACATAACACATGATATATTGATATCGCGTAAGAGCGCGTGATTTAACAGTTTGCCTTCTCATCGAATACACCCTAATATTTGCGACGTGAGATTTTCTGCGATTAGTTGATGAATTTGCTTGATACTATGTCGTTTTGTGGTGATAGATAGATAGATAGATAGATAGATAGATAGATAGATAGATAGATAGATAGATAGATAGATAGTTTTTGTTTGTTTGTTTGTTTTTTATGGTTTAACGCCATTTTTCAGCACAATATAGGCTATACATGGCGGCCAGTATTAATGGTC
>JAQISU010000152.1:4782500-4795000 GCA_029339505.1 Unio delphinus
CGCAAGAAAACCAACAGTACGGAACGTGTTTATGATTTCATTGCAAGCATTAGGGGCAGCATAAGTACCTGATGTTACCTTTTGAACGACTGGGACAATCAATAACCTTTAATTAACCTAAATTTTCAAGAATGAAATCTTGTCGAAAGTCCCTAACTCCATTACCTTATCATCTGAACTGAGACATAAGTATACTACAGATATATATATATCTACAAAAAAACAGTGTAAAATAAAATTACGTGTTAAAACTAATATTCATAACTAGAATTGTTTAAACATCGTTTGAAGGCAAAAAGAAGGATTGCATGATGACGTATTGACTAAATTTCAGTTTATCTAAACATACATAAATAAAACCGCATGAAATGTTAAACACGTTTGATGATGCTTGCTAATAAAAACATGCATTTGTAACATAAATCATAAAGGCATCATGACCGACGTATTGCGTTGTACAAGCTACCAGAAGAATTTAAACGAAATTTGAATGTCGAAAAGGGATTAAAATACTATTTAGTTTTTATATAGGCAAACATAAACTCTGAATAATCTGCTAGAGTGGATACGTAACTCATGTTTGAAGCAGCCAGTGTTACTTGACTACTTAATTTACTTGAGACAGTGAATATAAATGGTATTCATAAGTTTTTTAGAGTTGTTGGGTGCCAATGAAATACGTGAGCGTTAATGGGATACGTTACTTATTGGAAATATGCAGTACTAATAGGAAACAACTTATTTAAAATAGTAAGTGTTAACGAGATACGTAGCGTATTTAAATAGTGATTGCTACTGGGATAAGTAACTTATTTTAAACAATGAATTGTAATGTGTTATATAAAATTGTGAGTGTTAATGGAGTACGTGACTCATTTAAATAGTGCTTGTTAAAAGGATACGTAACCTACTTAAAATAGAGTGTGTTAATGGGACACGTAACTTATTTAAAATGGTGATTGTTAATGGGACACGTAACTTATTTAAAATGGTTAATGGGACACGTAACTTATTTAAAATGGTGATTGTTAATGGGACACGTAACTTATTTAAAATGGTTAATGGGACACGTAACTTATTGAAAATGGTGATTGTTAATGGGACACGTAACTTATTTAAAATGGTAAATGGGACACGTAATTTATTTAAAATGGTTAATGGACACGTAACTTATTTAAAATGGTTAATGGGACACGTAACATATTTAAAATGGTGATTGGGACACGTAACTTATTTAAAATGGTTAATGGGACACGTAACTTATTTAAAATGGTTAATGGACACGTAACTTATTTAAAATGGTTAATGGGACACGTAACTTATTTAAAATAGAGTGTGTTAATGGGACACGTAACTTATTTAAAATAGAGTGTGTTAATGGGACACGTAACTTATTTAAAATGGTGATTGTTAATCGGACACGTAACTTATTTAAAATGGTGATTGTTAATGGGACACGTAACTTATTTAAAATGGTGATTGTTAATGGGACACGTAACTTATTTAAAATGGTGATTGTTAATGGGACACGTAACGTATTTAAAATGGTGATTGTTAATGGGACACGTAACTTATTTAAAATGGTGATTGTTAATGGGACACGTAACGTATTTAAAATGGTGATTGTTAATGGGACACGTAACTTATTTAAAATGGTGATTGTTAATGGGACACGTAAGTTATTTTAACATGATTGTAAATGGGATGCGTAACTTATTTAAAATGGTGATTGTTAATGGGACACGTAACTTATTTAAAATGGTGATTGTTAATGGGACACGTAACTTATTTAAAATGGTGATTGTTAATGGGACACGTAACGTATTTAAAATGGTGATTGTTAATGGGACACGTAACTTATTTAAAATGGTGATTGTTAATGGGACACGTAACTTATTTAAAATGGTGATTGTTAATGGGACACGTAACGTATTTAAAATGGTGATTGTTAATGGACACGTAACTTATTTAAAATGGTGATTGTTAATGGGACACGTAACGTATTTAAAATGGTGATTGTTAATGGGACACGTAACGTATTTAAAATGGTGATTGTTAATGGGACACGTAACTTATTTAAAACAGTGGTTGTTAATGGGATACGTGACTTATTTAAAATGGTGATTGTTAATGGGACACGTAAGTTATTTTAACATGATTGTAAATGGGATGCGTAACTTATTTAAAATGGTGATTGTTAATGGGACACGTAACTTATTTAAAATGGTGATTGTTAATGGGACACGTAACTTATTTAAAATAGTGGTTGTTAATGGGACACGTAAGTTATTTAAAATGGTGATTGTTAATGGGACACGTAAGTTATTTAAAATGGTGATTGTTAATGGGACACGTAACGTATTTAAAATGGTGATTGTTAATGGGACACGTAACTTATTTAAAATGGTGATTGTTAATGGGACACGTAACTTATTTAAAACAGTGGTTGTTAATGGGACACGTGACTTATTTAAAATGGTGATTGTTAATGGGACACGTAAGTTATTTTAACATGATTGTAAATGGGATGCGTAACTTATTTAAAATGGTGATTGTTAATGGGACACGTAACTTATTTAAAATGGTGATTGTTAATGGGACACGTAACTTATTTAAAATGGTGATTGTTAATGGGACACGTAACTTATTTAAAATAGTGGTTGTTAATGGGACACGTAAGTTATTTAAAATGGTGATTGTTAATGGGACACGTAAGTTATTTAAAATGGTGATTGTTAATGGGACACGTAACTTATTTAAAATGGTGATTGTTAATGGGACACGTAACTTATTTAAAATGGTGATTGTTAATGGGACACGAAACGTATTTAAAATGGTGATTGTTAATGGGACACGTAACTTATTTAAAATGGTGATTGTTAATGGGACACGTAACTTATTTAAAATGGTGATTGTTAATGGGACACGTAACTTATTTTAACATGATTGTAAATGGGATGCGTAACTTATTTAAAACGCAAATAATAATGGGATACGTAATTTTTTTAAAATAGTGAGTGTTTTAGAGTCACGTAACTCATTTGAAATAGTGATTGTCAATGGAATATGTAAGTCATTTGAAATAATGAGTTTTAATCTGATGCGTAACGTTTTTGAAATATTAATCGTTAATGGAATACGTAACTTATTGAAATAGTGACTGTCAATGAGATAAGTAACTTGAAATGGTAAAAAAAAAATCAATACATCATGCTATTCTCAGAAGAATGTCGTTGAATAATTAATACAATCGTCTTCATTAAACCACAAATAAATGATACTATGTGTACCTTCTATAATTAAATCTATAATGTAACAGTTCGTTATTAAAAACAAATCGCTAAGAGAAACAGAATTTGGAAGTATTCGTAAACTTTCATTAGGCACCAAGAAAACACATGAGTAGCATTTTTTCTTCTTTGTATTACATGTTAAATGATGTATAGTTAACAGATGTGCCATTAAAGACAGAAACACATATTATCTGCAGGGTTAACGAGAGTCTTCAACGACAAAGACAGCAACGGCGATAAATATTATTAATAAGGGAGACAAAAGCCAAAGACGATAATTATGATAAAGAGACGAAGACGGCGAATAAGAAGAGGAGACAAACATGAAGAAAACGAGGACAAAATTTGATCTCTCTACTGGAATAGTAGTCGTTCACGCCAACAGAATAGACAATTAGCTGATTGAACATAGATAATTAAACATAAAGATAGAGATAATTATACATAATTAAAAATATGATAATTATACATAATTAAAAATAGAGATAATTATACATAGTAAACAAACATAATTGCATTACACGCCAAATTACGTGTGACAATCCTCAATTCCTTTTGAAATTTATACCTTAACAGCACCTTAAATTGAAAAAGACTAATGCAACTAATAATTTACATCTGACCAATATTGAAAAACATGTCAATTTATAACCTATCCAGAACTGATAAAGTCCAGGTATAAGCCGAGCGAATGTGTATGAAACTACCTATTTTGATTCTCGCTGTTAATTTGTTTACACGTTTGTATTGGCTACAGATGAAGAAAAAAACTTTTAGTTTGCATATACCCCTCTACCGTTTTGATTGGTTAGAACGTTTGCATGATACAGTTGTGATTGGCTAGACAGTTCTAGCAATGTAGTTTTGATTGGATATAAGGTTTAAACAATACACTTTTGATTGGCTAGGATGTTCTTTCAACTTATTATCGCCCTTCCTATAAAAACAAATCTTTCTGATACAGCAGTTAAAGATGGATGGCATACACAATTAGTTCTAAATATATACAATACAATGGCTATACTGAAGAATGAAAAGAGGAGAAAGGAATAAGAAGACATAAGAAAGAATAATCTAGACACTATCATATATACAGAATATGATCCAAGTATTGTTGGGATCGAACCGTTTCAGAGTTAAAGGAAATATTTATATTGCCAAATCAATGTTAGTTTGGGACTTCCTCTTAATAAACACTAATATTGAAAAGATTTAATTGTAAATTAAATGGTTGGGTTCAAGCAATAATATGCTTCTTTAATTTACATACCGTGAAAGAATTCATGTTCATTGGATTCTCAACATGCACTGACGGGAGTGTCGCTCACACCTACTTTTTAGAGATGCTACCGCAAGGCGCTGTGATTTTCTGTCTCCATGCCCAAAATATTTCAAAGTAATAGCTTTAGGAAGCAGTGATCGTTTGCACTCAACCGTAGCATGAAAGATGAATGAATGGAAGAGTATTCCTATAATTTATTTATTTATTTATTTATTTATTTATTTATTTATTTATTTATTTATTTATTTATTTATTTCATTGTTTGTTTATATATTTAGTTAGTTAGTTAGTTGTTTATTATTTTAAAATTCTATTTGTTTATTTGTTTATTTTTTTATTTGTTATTATTATTATTATTATTATTATTATTATTATTATTATTATTATTATTATTATTATTATTATTATTATTATTATTATATAGTAGTAGTAGTAGTAGTAGTAGTATTAGTAGTAGTAGTAGTAGTAGTAGTAGTAGTAGTAGTAGTAGTAGTAGTAGTAGTTGTTGTTGTTGTAGTAAGAGTATTTCGTTTTTGGGCTTAATATTTTTTCTCCGTGGTCCTTTGTCCAGATAAATTTAATACCGCCATGATGTGTTTCTAACACAAAATTATATTGGTCGCTGAAGACTTAAATCATAATGATCTGAGTAGTTTTGTTGTAAAAACTAAAGATCAGTGTAACTGAAATTATTATTATAGTCCGTTTAGACTATCGTCTTATTATATATTAAAGCTCGCTAAATGGATATTTTACTCTGCACCACGCTGATTGCGGCTGCTGTGTCTGCATTTACTTATATTTACATGTATATTATTTACATCTTAATTATACCATTACTGTTCAGTAATTAATTAGTATCATCGATATCCGATTTAAAAGAAAAATAGTAAATGTTATTAGATCCAAGCAACAGAGCTGACAAAATTGAGAAATTGTTGGGGTTCTTTTCATGCCGTCACATTTTAAGCGTAAACACAATGGAACGTATGCTGCTTCACACGAGAAATCTGGAGTATTGTTATTTTCGTGTGCAGTGCGTGCGCAGCCATTTAACGGCGTCATCTTCAATGTAGACCACCGGGGAACTTTGTCAATAGACAGTTGTTTAAGTAAGTACCAATAATGAACTTAAATAAATGCAGATATAACATCCAACAAATAAACCTTCTATTAATCTCACGTACTAATTTGTTTTCCTTTGATGCAGGTTTATCTTAATTTATTTTTCACAAATAAATTACGCTTTCAACATTAGGAGAATGATTCCCAATTACGTATCGATCACTAAATAAACAATTAAGAGGTTAAAGCTGGCAAAATACCTATACAAATGTCCACGGCAGTGAGAAATACACACAAACACATAAATAGGTATAAAATTATAGTTTCTTGGATAGACATGTGAAGAGGAGATGAATGGAATACACACACACACACACACACACACACATATATATATATATATATATATATATATATATATATATATATATATATATATATATATATATATACGTATTCATCAGCATCATCTTACAGTTTGCTTATATTAAGGCCCTACAAGTAATAGAAATATGTATGTAATTACTAAAGCATGTACAAGGTTAGTATATACTGCATAACAAGTATATGCATAGAACTGAACTTAATACAGATTGTACCACAGGTCGAAATAGATTCACCTTAAAAATATACGAATAGAACAAAGCTTAATAAGGACTGCACCAGGTCGAAATAGATTAATCTTATAGTATACGAATAGAACAGAATTTAATACAAATTGTACCAGGTCAAAAAAGATTCATTTTAAAAGTGTACGAATAACTTAATACAGATTGTATCATATCGAAATTGATTCATCTTATATGTTGCAAATGAATCTCGCACTATTACTGTTTTAACCATAACCCTTTATAACAGCTTAGAACATTCAGTTCTTTATTCTTTAAGAAGGTAATCTTGGCTAATGAATACAAATTACTTTCGAAGCCTTTTATTCATAACATGCAATAGATTTGATTATGCAAAAGTCCAAGCAACAAAAGGTATTTGTTATTTCCTTTATCTTTTTAAACTAATTTTGTTTCTTTTTCCTTGTCGATACAACCGAAAATGTTGTCCATATGTAATTAAATTATTAAAACATTACACTTAATATAACCTAAAAGTAAATTTACATTCTACACACACACACACACACACACACACACACACACACACACACACATATATATATATATATATATATATATATATATATATATATATATATATATATATATATATATATATATATATGAATGATGTTTTAAACATCAATGGATTTAATAAATATAACATTTTAAGCACCCAATGTCAAGCATATATACAGATATAAACTTTAAAATGAATTATTTACACGATAAAGATGATTATTGAATGTTAATGGTAGTTACAAGTTTATTTGTTATACGATGGGCTTTCTTTCCAAAATGAGACCTGTACTATCTGAAGTATATAACGATCGTTTCTAATTTCTACGTTTAAATTGAATGTTCACAAACATACGTGTACGTTTACTTATCGTGTATTATGAAGTTTCAAGGCACCTGTATTTCAAGACATCTGAATTTTCGTGGTGTATTTTGACGTTTCAAGGCATCTGTAAATTTAATACGTTCATCATTTGTATTTTATTTTATACAGTTCAAGTCAAATTGTTTCAGCATACGATTTCTCATCAGATTTGAAAGTCCTCGAGGTGTGTAAAAAATTAATGTCTTCCAAAGATAATACAGAAAATATGCTTGCCTTTGGGTGTCGAGATCTTAACATGAACACATGGGTTAACTAAACGTAATACCGATTTATATGGCTCTTCCAACATTATTCTGTTTAAAAGGGTATTAATCTAATTAACGGCATAACTTGATTTGACCTGTTACACATATTTTTAGATTAAATCTTGTTTCCAGTTTGACAATCTGCAAATATAGCAACTTTCGGTTTCATCCGATCTCGAATGTTGTCTTGTCACATTTCTTTCAAGACCTATGTCAGACAGCGTTCCAAAACGTCACAGCAGAAGGTGCTCTTGAATTCCTAATAAGCCTTGTCGATCTATGAAAGACATTGTCAAAATTAAAATTCAGATTTCATTAACGGACTATTTACTCAAGAGCTGTAATCCTCGTGATTGCTAAGGAATAGTTCAGGGCGATATTAAACGCTGAAAGATACCAGCGGGGACTATTTTCAGATAAAACTAAATAAAATCCAATCTTAATTAATTAAAGAGAAACCGATTTTCTTCAAAAGTATTTAGAGTAGAGACAAGGAGATTAAATTGATATTGGTCCATTAATAAGGCAGCCATATTAAGATAAAATATGAGACTAGGTTCCCTACTGGTTGGTCCAGTGTTTACCAAAGATAACGCCCCCTGTTTGCTTGGATCTAATATTTACCTACTTGCGCCAATCGGGAAAGGGAAGAAGTTATAAAGTTATTCGAGGTTACGACAAACGTTATTTACTGTTTCGAGTCACATCCGGTGTGATTGGAATCGTACATTCTTTTTCATTCTCATAGACTTTTATATAGATTGCCAAGGATTTTAGTAGAAAACTGCACTGACATTTCAAAAATAATAATAATGAGATAGAAAGTTTTAGTTTTGTTTAGTGCTAAAGAAGGGATTATTGTATTACAGAATGAAAGGATCTTTCAGCATTGATTCTCTCTTGTCCAACACTGACTCAGAAAAGACACATGGGAATGATTCTTCTCAAAGACCTCTAAGAACACCGGACGCTTGTTCTCCAATAAATCCTTCTAGTGGGTCCAGCAATGATTCTAATCCAAGTCCGGGATGCCGGATGTCCCCTGAGCTGTCTGAACGGAATTCACGAACACTGCTCAAAAACGGATTTATACCAAGGCCTGGGCTAATAAATGGACATCACCCCACCATGTTACATTCTAACCCTATGGCCCTTCAGGGACTGTTGCAAGCACAGGCACAGTACCTAAGTGCTCTTAACGGACACATCCCTGGAAATATCCCGGGACACCACAACCTACCACTTTTGCCTGGGAGTGCGTTCCATACCCCTGCAGAACAAGCTTACAAGATGGCTCAAGCACACGGTATGCAGCCGTATCTCAACGAGTGGATGGCACGTGGTGGAATGTTCATGTCACGCATGATGGACTACTCAGGTAAACACTACACTAAAAAAGAGTTCTGGGGGACTATACAGTATTGCCTTCAAACATATACGTATTTTATTATACATAACTATAGGACTTCGAAATTTGTAACACATAACATTGAAACTGTTTATTGAAATGACACCGCCCATTACTGCCAAATTCGTTATATATGTTCTGTATATTTATCAAGGCGAACCATATAAATCTCTCTCTCTCTCTCTCTCTCTCTCTCTCTCTCTCTCTCTCTCTCTCTCTCTCTCTCTCTCTCTCTCTCTCTCTCTCTCTCTCTCTCTCTCCTTACATGTCTTTATAGGATAATTCTAAATTGACAAAATAACTGCAAACGATTATCGTACAATAGCTGCTACTACGAATCATTTGTATAGTGTTAAACTATTGGGTATACGGTTCATAACGACGTATTAAAATTTAGGTCCAAAACTGAAACGGGATATAATGGTTCATAAATTTACGGTTTACATTTAGGACCAAAACGTATACAGAACATAATGGTTCATAAAGATACCTTAACATTTAGGGCCAAAAGGACACCTTAATTAACATTTAGGTCAAAAGAGTATATATAATATGATGTTTCATAAAGATACCTTAACATTAAATCATAAACGAACACTGAATATAATTTTTCCTAATGATACCTTAATATTTAGGTTCAGAAAGTTCACAGCATACAATGGTTCATAAAGATGACTTAACTTCTAGGTCCAACAATACACCTTAACATTTAAGTCCAGAAAGTACACTTCATATAATGGTTCATAAAGATGCTTTGACATTTAGATCCAAAAAGACACCTTAACATTTAAGTCCTGAAGTACACATATATAATTGTTCATAAAGATGCTTTACATATAGGGCCAAAAAGACACTAACATTTAGGTCCAGAAAGTATACATATATAATTGTTCATAAAAATGCTTTACATTTAGGGCCAAAAAGACACTTTAACATTTAGGTCCAGAAAGTACACATATATAATTGTTCATAAAGATGCTTTAACATTTAGGGCTAAAAAGACACTTTAATATTTTGGTCCAGAAAGTACACAGCATACAATGCTTCATAAAAGATACCTTTAATATTTAGGCCCAAAAGTAACACGTACTTTTTAAATATAAAGATACATTAAACGATAGATCCAAAGAATACACAGAATAAAATGGTCGAGGCAAAACTACTGACAAAGATTAATGACACAGGTTGATCCTACTGAAACACGAAAAACTGCATTAATAAAACACCCAAAATAACATTTATATCACGTCAATGAATTGGCGGATCCCGCAAAATACAATTTGGTGTGCGTGGGTAGTGTGCCTAAATATATATTTTAGTGGTCTGTTTGACGCAACCTCCGAAGAGTTTCGGGATATGAAACATTCTGAACCCCCTGCTCTTTTAATGTTTACGTGCGATAATTTTAACCAAATAACTGTAACGAAATGTTATTTGGTAAGACGACTCTGTTGTTTTACGAGTTTAGTTTATAAGATGAGTCAGATGAATACTTAAATTAAAGGCGTATAGGTAGACAGTACGACTTAAAGGCGTATAGGTAGACAGTACGACTTAAAGGCGTATAGGTAGACAGTACGACTTAAAGGCGTATAGGTAGACAGTACGACTTAAAGGCGTATAGGTAGACAGTACGACTTAAAGGCGTATAGGTAGACAGTACGACTTAAAGGCGTATAGGTAGACAGTACGACTTAAAGGCGTCTAGAAAGACAATAAGACTTCAATATGGCCAAGTAGAAAGCTTGAATTAGCAGAAATGTTCATCCTTCAAATATTCGATCTTTAGACTCAACTGTGTCTACAAAGTTGGACAATTTCGTATTAAGTCAAGATAATGCTGATATTTGCAAAATCATCTAGTTTACTAATCAAATTTGTTATTTATACACCAATTTAATATTTTGGTTGAGAGCCAAGTTTGGTTACGTTGTATTAATCCGATGCTTGCTTTGTTTTAAGCCTGGGCCGAATTAATGTTTTGGTTTGCATGCGTTCTTAAAATTTGATCATGTCTTTGCTACACGAAATACTTAACACAGACATAAAAATACAAATTGGCGAAAGAAACGGTAAGATGTATGTAACATTCTTCTTACACTTCACTTCAATACAGTGAAATCTTAATACGTACCCTTACAATCCAGAATATTAGGATTATTGTAGTTGTTATTTTTATTATTATTAGCATTAGTATTAGTATTGTTATTATTATTTTATTATTATTATTATTATTATTATTATTATTGCTATTATTATTATTATTATTATTATTATTATTATTATTATTATTATTATTATTATTATAATTATTATTATTATTATTATTATTATTATTATTATTATTATTATTATTATTATTAAAGATGATTCTTGAACATAAGATTTTGCATGTTGGATCACAAATTTAATATCGGTCAAAGTATTTCCTTCCTGTCCCTAGTTTACAAGAGAGAACTGTAGCGCAATCACTAAGATTGTTCACCTGGTTTGTGTTTTAAATTGATGTTTTTTGTTTATTCTTTCTCATTTTTAATTTGACGACATCGTGAACAATTTAGCTTCATTAATGTACGTTAAACCTTCCTCTAATCGGCATAAGCACGCTTCACTAATGAACTATGCATAAAAATGGATTAATATGAATAAAGCATTTGTTTTACAGTAGGTCCAGCACAACATGTTTTACCTGCATGTGTTACCTTGCATTTACATTTTATACGATTATGTAAAATGTGTGGTAATTGACATCGCGTATTTGTTTTTTATGTTGAAATTTGGTGATATAATTTTGCTGCGACTTTATCAATTCTCGTAGAAAAACAGTCTAAACTGGTTGTACATTTAAAACTTTTTTTTTTAAATCCCAATTTGTTTTTAAAAATTAAAATACTTTGCGAAACATAAACTTCATATATTTGAATAAATTACAGAATTATGTTGTAATGTGTGTGTGTGTGTGTGTGTGTGTGTGTGTGTGTGTGTGTGTGTCTACGAAGCCCGTTGCGCCTATTTCTCTTATGAGATATTGAAACAAACGAAAGGAAAAGGGAAAAAAGATTTAGTAATTTTGGTAAAATACATCAATCTGGTAATGGTGGGAAGGGGTGGATGCTCGATTGATGTAATGAAATGTTTCATTAATTGTTGTAATTTTAAAAGCAAAACTTTCGCTGATTGCAAGAAAACGATGAAATGTACAGTTCTAAAAAAATGAAAACCAATTACTATTCTAATATTTTGCCTCTGTTATTCTTGACAGGTAGAAAACAGATACAAGATTATAAATAAATAAATAATTGGGATTCTGGTGAAGTGGAAGATATTGTCATATTCGCTACAATATTAATATTCGATCAACTTGACGGAGTTTTTATATCGATTTTTGTTCTTTTCTTTTGTCTTCGGCTTCGTTATAGAATTATATAATAACGTGCTGCAGACGGTGCATGGGGCTATTCTTATAAATAAAGTTAACACTACAAAATCAGAGATAGAAGAGGATAATAACTAAAAAATCATACAGAGATAATACATACCAATTCATTAAAATAGTACTTTTAATAGACTTCAAAGATAAAATTGCCGGGACAGTTCATTTTGTACTCTGTTAATAATAATAATAATAATAATAATAATAATAATAATAATAATAATAATAATAATAATAATAATAATAATAATAATAATAA